>OX463842.1:50654110-50702308 GCA_949825065.1 Odontocerum albicorne | reverse complement strand
GGTACCCACGTCCCTAAAATATTGTCAACATGCAGGGTCAACGACCGATGAATCAACCTCTGGATATCTACAATTATCACATACCAGAAACGTCAATACTGTTTACACGCAAATAATATTTACATCGCATTCCAAGGTAGAAAGAGAACATATCACACCGTCTCGCCGTTTCGAAAATAAATATCCTATCCACTGTAGTATCCGCAACGCTTGCGACCACCTCAGCACGCGCAGGAGTGAGATCGAGATATACCGCGGACGCAGTCACGCGTCCCGTTCCGAAATTCTATATATACCTACTTATCGATGAATAAAGGACTTGTTATTATTCGCTTGACCATTCATTTCTGTGTATTATTTACCGACTATTCACTCTCACTTTTATCGCATTCCTGAATCGACGTATTTTATTTTCAATACAAAACAAATCAAAATCATCACGACGTATCAAATTAAGCATCCCGCCAAATTGGTGACCCCGCACGAAAACTGATCACGTATTTCGACTAAAGCGAATACAGAGATGTCAACAACATCATTATCAGCACGTCCTACTAGGACACACGCTAAAGTATGTTTAACAATAAACTTTATAAAAAAAACATAATACACTAAAAAACATTCATAACATACAACCATGCTGTTTTTTCTGCTGGAATAGGTAGAGATGAGCTCCAGACTTTTCCATACATCACAGTGCATGAATGAATACATTTCTTAGATAATCAGAAATTTAATATTTTTTTAAGTATTAGGTCCTTACATATGAAATTGGCGTTTTGTTTGGGAGGAACATAAAGTTGATTTTTTTTAATATAATATATTTATTTAATCAAAGTATGTACCATTGCTATCTATGCACTTTTGCCATCTCATAGGTAGTTCATCGATCCCTTTACTAAAAAAACCATTCGGACGGGAATCAATAAAATCTTTGAAGTCGGTTTGGACTGCCCCATCGGAGTTGAATTTTTTCCCTTGCAAGAAGTTATCCAAATTTCGAAAAAAATAGTAATCTGTTGGGGCAAGGTCCGGAGAGTACGGTGGATGTCTTAGACATTCCAATTGAAGCTCTTCTAATTTGGTAGCCGTCTGTTGTGCAGTGTGTGGTCTAGCGTTATCATGAAGCAGCAGTGGCCTAGAGCGATTAACCAGCCTCGGTTGTTTAGCAGCTAGCTTTTCCATCATGGTTTGCAGTTGCTGACAATAGACATCTGCCGTAATCGTCTGGCCAGATTTAAGAAAGCTGTAGTGAACGACACCAGCACTAGTCCACCAAACGCTCACAAGTAATTTTTTTGGAGTCAATTTTCGCTTGGAGCATGGTTTGGCTGGTTCGGCAGGGTTCAGCCATTGTGATGAGCGCTTCCGATTATCATACAGGATCCACTTTTCATCACAGGTAATGATTCGATTCAAAATCCCTTCATTATTGTGCCGGTTGAGTAATGCAACGCAGCAGTCAACGCGCGTTTGTTGATTTGCTTCACTCAATTTGTGAGGTACCCACCTTTCAAGCTTTTTCACCTTCCCAATTTGCTTCAAGTGGATTAAAACAGTTTTATCACTAACACCGCAGCCTGCAGCTAACTCGGACGTGGTTTGCGATGGATCCGCTTCCACAATAGCCATCAATTTTTCATTATCAACTTTGGTCTCCGGCCGTCCACGGGGCTTATTCTGCAGGTCGAAATTTCCAGAACGAAAACGTTGGAACCAAAAACGCACTGTGTTTTCTTTTGCGGCACCGTCGCCATACACATCATTAATCCTTCGAGCCGTTTCTGCAGCATAGGTGCCACGGTGGAACTCGTACTCGTAAATAACGCGATATTTCAAGTTTTCCATTTTGTAAACTGAGTGACGCAAAGAAAAAAAACAATTGAGGAAAAAACAAATGAATTATAATTTTCGAAACACAAATACTTGAGTAAATAGCTGTATAAATTTTAATTTGGAATTCCTAACCAAAGAGAAGATATTTGAGATCAAAGTTGCCAGTACGGCAAAACGCCAATTTCATATGTAAGGACCTAATATAAGTAGGAAACCTATAGAGATAAAATAATAAGTAAAGAAATGTAAAGAATGTGTTTAACTGAGACTCCGTAACATGGGAAGACGTTATTGGCGACACCACGTTAAAAAAAGAGGTGAGACCCGAATTTCATGTCTATACCATACAACTTTGATAATCATGCAATCATATTTAGAGCTGGAATATTACCAGACAGTCCGCATCCCAGGAATAAGGCAAAAAAACACAGATCATAGATCTACCGCGAGAATAAGTAGACTGCATGATGTAGTAAAAACTAATGAATTGGAGATGATTCTTAAAAACGAATGTATTGTAGGGAATACCGACCTCCCTAAATATTGTCAACATGCACGGTCAACGACCGATGAATCAACCTTTGAATATGTACAAAGATCACATACCAGAACGTCAATACTGTTTATACGAAAATAATATTTACATCGCATTCCACGGTAGAAAGAGAGCGCATCGCGTGTCTCACCGTTTCGGCAATAAATACTTTACCCACTATATCATTGGCAACGTCTGCGACCACCTCGGAACGCACAGGAGTGAGATCAAGATATACCGCGGACGCATTCACGCGCCCCGTTCTGAAATTCTATATATACCTACTTATCGATGAATAAAGGGCACTTGTTATTATTCGCTTGACCATTCATTGCTGTTTACTATTTATTGATTATTCACTCTCACTTTTTCGCATTCCTGAATCGACGTATTTTATTTTAAATACAAAACAAATCAAAATCATCACGACCTATCAATTAAGCATCCCGCTAAATTGATGACCCCGAACGAAAAGGAACACAGAATTCGACCAAAGCGAATACAGAGATGTCAGCAACATCATCATCAGCACGTCCTACTAGGACACACGCTAAAGTATTATAAATCGATTGTTCGAAAAGATAGATCGTTAGAAACACATTATCAAAAATAGGTTGTTAGAAACAGATTGTGACTATGAATCTCCGCGAAGGATGCGTTACTCTGACATTGTGGAGAAAGTTAAAAATATTTTTTGGAGATATACGAGGGTAGTCCCAAAAGTACCCGACCTAACAAAGAAAACACAAAAAATTTGGTAAAAAATATTTTTATTTCTCAACATAGTCTCCTTTCAGCTCGACACACTTTTCCCAGCGATGTTCAAAAGTTTCGATATCCCGTTTATAGTGAGAACAGGTGTGAAGTGATGGACCCATGTTTCATCCATGGTTATGAATTGACGCTAAAACTCGACTTTATTGGGGTTCAACATCGCCAAACACTTGATTGAAACATTCTCACAACGTTGTTTTTGTTCCATTGTGAGCAAACGTGGCACCCATCTTGCGCACAGCTTTCTCATGTCCAAATTTTCAGTCAATATGCAATGTACAGCACTTTTTGAAATGCCTACCATGTCTACTAGCTTGCGCACTTTCAATCGACGGTCATCCAATACCATTTTGTGGATTTTCTTTACCATTTTTGGCGTGATCACCTCATTTGGTTGACCACTGCGATGTTCATCTTGGCAGCTCATACGGCCTTGTTTAAACTCTGCCACCCAATATTTTACTGTTGTAAACGAAGGAGCAAACTCCCCCAAAGTAGAATCTAACTCGGCTTTGATATTGGTTGGACATAGACCTTTTAAATGCAAGTTTTGTGTCACATAACGATGACCAATTTTTTCCATGTTTACAAATTCACTGAGAGCGTTCACTATTGATGGCTGCCAAACAAATACTAAACAACGTAGCGTCTTAAAACTTGAAACTTAAGCTTAATAAGTTTAGTACTTTCTACCATAGTAGTTTTTTTAAAGCAACAACCGTCATCTATACGTCAGGTCGGATACTTCTGGGACAACCCTCGTATGTGATGTATGGGGGTATTAACCTACTAAGTGAGGAGGGATGTGAGAGTATCTTTTTATATATTTAAGATGCTAACGAGAGCCACATTTTGATTGAACTACGTTGGAAAGATTTGGGTTTACGTACCTGAAAACTATTTGAGGTATAGAATTATTTAAAAAGGCACTAAGTAGAACTTACTTACCAAGTGGCCATGCTCTGATCCAACCTTTTAAATAATATGTGCATCTTCAACGTTGCAGGTTTTTTTTTAAAGAAAGTATTTTGATATATTATTTACAGTTAAGGCATTAACTTTGTAGAGGTTTAAAGACATTGTAATTTTTTTTATCAAACACAGTTTATTCCACTTTTTGTAGCGGTATAACCCTACCGGTTTCAAGGCTTTCACCTTATCATCAGGGGAGCACAAACAAGACTGAATTATGTTCGAACTGGTACCGACATACATGCTTCTAACGGTAAACATTCGGGTTGGGGATTGTGGGTGGAGGGAGGGAGGCGACAACCTCAGTGAGCAGCTGTGAGATTCTTAGAATATATGTGTTTACCAGATGTTCATTTCGATGCACTGACTTAGAAATTTCTAGGGCCTCTAATCTGTCCAATTTATTTCCGTTACTACTGATATGTAAGAATTTGGTATCATCGATAGAAAATGTATGGTTTTCACGGTGGCAATGATTAGCCATTTCAGAATAAATTAGAGGATTTGTTAAGGCGGATTAGTGTTCACGAAATCTCTTTTAAAATAATCTTCCTGTCTTTCCTATGTAGAAATTGTCACAGTCAGCACATAAAAGTTTATACACACCACTGTTGCTAAGTATTCCATTTTTGCTACTTTGTCTACAACGAAAGGTATACATTGCGTAAATAAATCTATTCATGGGTGACTCATTCATATTTATGAATGAAAAAACATCAAATGGATTAATTTACTTTTGGAATTTAATTTAAAATAGTATAAAACATAAAAAGATGTAAAGAGTGACAGTTGACGTAGTGAGATCCATGGTTGTAGTGATAGAAAGTGTGAAAGGAAAAGTAAGACGAGTGAGTAATAAAATATTAAATAGTAAATTGCAGAATTCTGCTATAAAGGTAGAACTTTCTCAGATGGTGGAAGAATTAAGAGGGATAACGAAAGGCGTGTAGTGAAACAAATATCGTCGTTGTTCTGCAAAAAGCGTTTAAGTCCAAATATTGAGTTTTGAAATTAGGAGAAAGTGTAGCACGGAAGACATCGTCAGATGGGGAAGACAACGAAGGCGATACTGGAACGAACATGTAAACAGAATGCAAGACGACAGACTTCCACGTGTCGCCCTTCAAGGGAACCCAGTGGGAAGAAGATAACCGGGAAGACTTCCGAAGAGATGACGTGACAGCTGGCAATCCACGTCACAAGAAGGGTAACAAGCGGAACAAACAGATCATGATCTATAGGAAGAGGAAGAAGTAGAAGAAGCAATTTAAGTTTCAGAAGACGATGTTAAATCAAGTTTTTAATCAAATAAAATAAAATACAAACAGACGTTATTTAAAGACAGTTTATTTATCGATAAGAATTACTACAAAAAATGAGTAACTTAAAAACAAAAAATGAGTAACCTAATTTTTTTAAATACGGACACCTGTTTTGGACATAATCCTTTCTTGGTGAAAACAACTGTAAAAAGGTGACTTAAACGCTTCTAAAATATGTTTTTTTTTCTATATTATTTATTCCGAATGACTTGATGTGTCGTGGTTTATTAAGTCATTAACTCTTGTGCTGGTTGGCAGGGAGGAATACCAACTATGGAATTGCTTCAAGATAATTGATTCGAGATGATATGTTTTTTTTTTATATTTTCATAACAGCGAAACCATATAGTTTTTGGATATAAACGTTTTTTCCATGTGTAGATATTTTAATTTTAAGTTAAATTAAAATGGCATCAAAAAGTCCTTTCAGCAAACATAGACTTAAATGCTTTTCGCAAAACAACGACGATATATTCGTCCACCAAGAAGATAATTCACTACTTTATTTTAGTAACAAATGTATGTGAGTGACACAGGGACGTGGAATAGTGATGTATGTGAGTGAAACAGGATCGTGGAATAAAATTGGAAAGAGCCATATGAATGCTAAAGAAATGTGGGCACTTAGAAGAATCCACTGCGTGACAGTATGATAGAATACGGATTGACGGGGTTTGAGGTGAATGTGAACTTAAGACTAATGTGTTGAGTAAGATTAAGAACACTGTTAGATGGTTTAAGAATGTGGAACGAATGAATGAAGAAAGACTAACAAAACAAATGTACAGTGCAAATGTGATAGAAAAGCGTGGTAGAGGAAAATTTATGAAAGTATGATTGGATCAAGTATGATATTTTGAAAGAAGGAAAAGTAAAAAGTCTGAGACATTGTAGGAGCTGTATGAGAAAGTTTTTGATTCGATAGAAAAGTTTGATGCTCTCTCCTTTCTGCCTACCCTGACAAGGAGATTGAGTGATGGTGTATGTACGAGTATGTTTAAATCATTTTTTTTAATAAGAAAATTATATCATTACTTTGAGGAGATTTTCTCCATTGCAATAATTGCACACTTTAAAATTTGAAAGTTGTTTGAAGATTTATTCAAAATATTGTTCACAATATTTCGAAACAAATAGTGATTGTTGAAAATTGAAAAACTTTCGCCATTAATAGTTTACAGCATCTGCGCACCAAATATATCCAAAACACATTCTCGTTCTTGACATTTTACAATCACAAATATGCGTTTCTACTAATAAAGTATTTTTGAAGAAAATGTTTAAAAATAACTAATTTTATAACGAAGTCTTATAAGACTGGTTAGTCTATAACCGGTCTATACTCAGAAGATCCAAAATCTGACTAGTCTCGAGTATTCTCCATAGTACAGTATAAAGAATGAAACAAGGATGAATGTAAAGAAGAAAACAAACATGATGTATATGTCTTCGATATGTGGTGTTGGAAGCGGATGCTCAGCATCTTATGGACCGCAAGGCACACTTACGTCTCTGTTATCCAAGAATCTGAGATTATCGATAGACTTTCGACAAAGTACAGGAAAAAATCCTTACGTATTTTGAGCATGTTGCTTGAAAAGTCCAGAAAATTTAGTGATCACAAGGAGAGTTAAGGGAACGTGATCAAGAAGACGGTGTCCTATGAGATAGCATGGATCAAATAAAGGAGTTAACAGATATTCTTTAAGTGCTGCATTCAAAATTGCCCAGGGATGGAGACAAGTGGCATAGCAGAGGATCCCGACGCTCAGCATAGAGCATGCTATGAAGAACTAGATGTATTATCTAAAGATTCTTATGCCTTGTATAAAATAGGAAATATTTCATATTTTTTTCGTTCAAGTCTTTAGAATTGTAATGCTCTACATCAAAGTGTGTAGCTGCTGGTCACAAGATAAATAGTTTACTAAATAAATCTGGGAGTAAAAAGTGAACGAGAAAAATTACTGGTAGGCTAGCCAAATAAAAGCTGTAGAAAAAAAGTTGGGAAGAATAAATGGAGGAATATGAATGAGAGAATAAGGAATGAAGGTAATAGGGATAAATGTTAACTTAAGGTTGATTTGTTGAGGAAGATGAAGAGAGCGTACTGAGAGTGTTTAGGTATGTGGAACGAATACATGGCACAAGACTAACAAAACAAATATGTAGTGAACATGAGAGTAGAAAGCGTGTGAGAAGAATATCAAGGAAAGTATGGTTGGATCAAATGTATATTTTTTTCGAATGAAAGAAACGTAGAAAGTCAGAGAAATAGTACAAGTTGTATGAGAATATATATCTAGATAGGAAAGCCTAGCGCACTGTAATCTATGTAATCTAATTTTATATGACTGTATATAGTAATACCAATCAATAAGGGGTTATCGATTAATGGAAAATACCTGAAACATTTGAAATTTGCAGACGATATTGTTACATTTTGACAAAACCCGAATGATCTTCAGCACCAACTGCTGGAACTGGAAGATGTCAGCAACACAATAAAGACCAAATATATAATGAACATATTTGTGGCTCCAAAACCAATTATTGTAGATGGAGAGCCACTGTCCAGGAATAAATGTATTAGGGCCAACTTATTTCTTTTGGAAGTGGCATATCAAAAGAAGTACAGAAGGTCTCTTACTATATTTCTGACAGGCCACCTTTAATTCGGTTTAATAATACAATTCGTATTGTATACAACGAAATTCGTATTGTATACAACAGTTCGTATTGTAACACAATACAACGAAAGTGTAACACAATACAACATTTTTATTCCAAAAGAGACATCATTTTTTTTTCGAGAGAGAAGTAGCATTTTTATTTGAAAATTTTTATACTCGCGGCACTAGTAAAAATACTTTTCCGGCGTAATTCAAATGGCATCGTCGGACCCAAAGGGTTTTGAATGAAGGGTTAACAAATGGTGCAGAGAAAATTCCACGGAACGGAATAGCTGAAGCTAATAGCCTGGTTGACCTTTTTATTTCCTTTCCTTACATCTCCTTTTGCACAATATTTTCTTTTACATTTACTGTTTCGATATTTCAGCCGATTGCAGAAGTACTCATAAATCAGAATATTTCTTGACAGTTCAAAACGATTCTTTCAGTTTTGGAAAAAATCAATTTATAGCTAATTAATCACACTGCCCAATTTCTACCCCTTGTTGAGGGATGTTTATTTTTACTTCAAAGTTAAAAAAATATTACTTTAAAATAACTCGCAATCAATTTTACAAAGTATACGTACATACCATCACGCCAGGTCCCTTTAGAATATAGGTAAAAATAATAAAATCTAGTCTTTATATATTATATATGCACACAGATTTCACTTCATTCAAATCCGTGAATCTCGTCTTTTATGCTCGCCTATTTCTCAACTCTTCTTACATTTCTCTCACATAAAATTTTTCAAACTATTTCCATGATCGCTTCTCAGTCACTTAGCTAAGATTAAAATATTCTTCTCAGTATCATGTCAGGTCCCCCAACGTTGAATATCACTTGACAGTAGACATTTTTGTCCCCGGCAGCCCGAAAAAGATCTCCAACGCCCTTTATGCCAGTTCAATCACGTATATTGCGGAGCCAGGAGATTTGCCTCCTGCCAACACCTCTTCGGCTTTATATTTTGCCTTGGATGATCAGGTGCAGTAATTTGTACTTTGCTCCTCTAAGTACATGACCCAAGTAGGACACCTTTCGGATTTTAACATTAGTCAGCAACTGTCTATCAACTTTGGCTCTTTGAAGAACCCTTGTATTGCTGACCATATCCGTCCAGGGTATCCGTAGCATTCTCCGGTGCATCCACATTTCGAATGCTTCCAGTCGGTTCATACTACTTACTTTGAGAGTCCATGATTCCACTCCATTAAAATGATTAAAATGGAAAACAAAAAATAATTCTCAATATTAAATAATATTGTGAATATTGCAAATATGTTTTAAGATTTTTTACTTTCTTTAAATAATTTTAAAGATGTCTAACATTTTTCTTGGCATTACCATGAAAATGTGAGGTGCAACGTTTTCGAAATGTCAACCATATGTAGTAGTAATTCCATATGTAACTAATGGAAAAAGTCCTTAAATCTTCACTCAAATTAGCATTATTTAATATTTGGTTTCCATCTATATATTTCATATCCTTTTTAGCAAATTATTACCATAAACGCTTAACTCACTAACTATAATGAGAGCCAACTCGGGTTAATCGGGTGGCAGTGCTCCAACAAAGGGGTGATTTTTTTTAAACAAATAAATTTTAACAACACATCTATTTACAGAAAAAAAAAACTACTAGAAATACCATCAAAATAATATAGCCAGTTTTCAATTTAAAATAGAAAAAACTAAACTTTATGATTTTATGTGGTGACAAATCATCCTAGCAACCTTTTTAAAAAAGGAGCAGTATTTATTTTAAAATATTCCATAATTTATCTTAACTTCTATTCAGTTCTGATTCTCATTTCTATTTTCCTTGAGTTGTTTTTATATTTATTCTTTATTTTACTTATTAGCGATATATCCGTAAATGTATTATATTTATTTCAAATATCCGAGCCTTGAAGTGGGACCCCGCGTGTCTTTTGAGAACTTTTGAAGACCTTTTTTGAACTGTTTTTAATTGTTTATTGTGTGTTTTTTTTGTGATTTTCCCCGTGCTTTTTGAGTATTTGTTAAGTTGGACCAGTCTGATTCCATTTTTTATACTTCGTTTTTTAATTTGTATTTTGTTTTTCAGTGATTAGTCTGCTGTGTTTGTATTTTTTTGCGGAGTGCGGTCTGTGCGCCTGTGGACGGACACGTATTGTGTTGGTTACGACTTAACACCTGTTTCATTCTAAGTATTTTTGTTGTAATTTTTTTGTGTATTCTATCAAACTAAATTTGTTAAGGACTCACTGCTGGCTTTTTTTATTTTTCGTTATTTTTGTTACAAGGTACTCGTACATTGTATTGTTTGCTTATAAATAAATATAATCAAATCAAACTCCCTATTTTCCATCAACAAACACTACAGAGATGTCATAAAAATCCTCCGTTTTCTGGGTCTACAGTCCAACATACTAATTCTTCTCTTGTAAGTCCTATCTGTCTGATTAATCTGATTAATCTAGTGGATGGAGTAAAATAAACGAAGCTGTAAAATATTTAACATGGCTAAAACTGGAATGGGGGTATTGATAGTCTCTAAACGCATAACCCAGTTTCACTAAGTTCGTCAGGGTCTCAGAATGTTAATCGTCTAATGGATCATGCGAATAGAACAGGCTACATTGATAGACTGGCTGGTCATTTAGTATGTAATAGACTTAATCTGTAAAATAGGTAGATTGCTGCTTTAAGGCATTATTGGTGATTCTTCAGTTCAAACTATTTGAAATATGCAACATTAAAGGGTAGATGCTCTTTGGCGTGTAATGTTTTATAGTCACTTAATGGCACGTCTTAAAGCATGCCAAGGACTTATATTATCATCCGAGCTTGTATTGCGCTCTCATTGTAAACTGTGTAGCCTGGCGGGCTTACTTACTAGCCTAAAAGAATGTAAAAAGGTCTTAAGGGAAAGCCAGATGGAATTGGAATTCTTGATTCCAACGGAAATCGAACCTGCCACCCTTAGGTTGCAAGACGCGTCTTACAAACTAGGCCATGAAGGTCGTATGTGAAGTAAGATAAAATAAAGTAGAGATTGGGTGTCTCTGCCTACTTTATTTAATACTTGAAGTGATAGTGAAGATTAATATGACATATGTACCATATAACACTCTATTTCGTAAATAATTAACTATCGACATTTCAGTGATGGCGCTAAGTTATTTATTTTATGTTTCTAAGTACCACATTGTTTATTAACTTTTAAAGCTTTTCCTGCAGTGTTTTATTGGTATTTACTGATATCACAATTAAATTAAATTTACCCTCATTTACCATCTATTAAGGCATTTCGAAATTTCTTACTTGACTTAGTAATTTATTCAAGTCCTTCCAAATCGAAATTTTCTTTTTCGTAAAATAAATCGTTTCAATTAATGAATGCTTTACACGTTGAGAACAAAACGATTTCAAGGTCCAACAATTTTGACAAAGACATCTGAAGTTGAAAGTCTAGTCCGACGCTAGGGGCTTATGCCGCCTTTGTATAAAAACAAAACAATATATATTATGTATCATTCCGATAACAACTAATTTAATAAAAAAACATAATTTAATACGTATAAAAGTGTTATGTGCTGACTGTGATAATTTATATATAGGAAAGACAGGAAGATCTTTTGAAAAGAGATTTCGTGAACACAAATCCGCCTTAATCCAAATCCTCTAATTTATTCTGAAATGGCTAATTATTGTCACAAACATAATTCAGTCTTGTTTGTGCTCCCCTGAAGATGAGGTGAAAGCTTTACAACCAGTTGGGTTAAACCATTACAAAAAAGTGGAATAAACAGTGTTTGATACAATAAATTACAATGTTTTTAAGCCTCCACAGTGTTAATGCCTTACCTATAAATAATATATGAAATTAATATTTTAATATAAATTCAGTGCAATCCCACCACCGTCCACGCTGCTATGGAGAAGAAAATAATTGTCCGTCTAGCGCGATCTACAATATAAGGGGATTTTTTTATGACTGCAACGTAACGCGGTAAAGAAGAAGGGATTGCTTTGGGCAGATTTAAGAGTTCTGGACTCGATTTCAGATAGCGCCTAATAAAAGAAGATTAAAAAAAACGTAACGAAGTCTTCTTTGTTGTTTATAAATGCACCGTCACGAAGACACAAAAAAGAGCCTTTTCCTCCGGTAGTGACACACCTAATTTTAAAAAGAATAGAAGTGACGACCTCCGTGGCCTGGTGGTAAGACACTTGTCTGCCGATCCGGAGGTTGCGGGTTTGATCCCCGCTGGAACCCAGATTTTTTTAAAATAGGATTCCAGTCTGGTTTTCACTTAGGGCCTATAAAACATCTTTCTGGTTGGTTGGAAGAGATTGCCACATGGCAATTAACTCGCCAGGTTAAAAAAAATTATAAAGTGACGCTGGACACAAGGTTAAACGTCTCGGGAGAAGAAAAATGACTCGCAGCCACAGTAAATATATTTGTAAAGCGACTTAAGGTCTGGAGATCGAGAGAGTTGTCAATACTCTCAAAAAACACAAATTGGAATGAACACGGTGTGCTAGTTTAATCACTCTTAGATTTAATATTTAAAATTAAGTTTATCAAACTATTCATAACCTATTATAACATTATATTTAAATATAAGTTAAAACAATTTAAAATCAATTTGCAATATTTTTCTTTCTTAACCCTTCCCTTACGGTGATAAAAATGAAACGCGTGTTCCGGTGTTGGGTAGTGAGTACGCGATCAAAAATTAGCGATTTTAAATCGGAAAAATAAGAACATTCATAGATAATCCCCTTAATTAATTATAATTGAAGTTAAAAATTATAATAATTGAGATTTATTTGCTGAAAACATTAAAAAACCATCTGGCACCGCTCACGGAACGGGCGTAGGTCTAGTCTCGTTGCCAGCTCAACAGCTACTGCAGCGCGGCAGGGTTGGGGGCTAACTCGGGCGTCGTTTACACTTGCGAGGTGGAGACAATTGCGCTCCTCGCTATTCAGTGACGTATGCAAAAGTGAGATGCGAATATAGTGTCGCGCTTCCCGCATACTTTTCACCTATCGTCAAGACCCAAGATCGAGGCACTCACAGCGTTTAAATGCGAATTTGTTTCCGATATTCAGAAAATACTTACGATGTAGTCGATAAATTCTGATTATTATTAATATTATTTTTTAAATCAATGCGTAAATATATTATGGAGGAATACTTAGAATCTTAACCTTGTATTTATTATATTTATAGAGATATTGATGGTTAGTTGAAGCAACGTGTGGAAGATACCCAACACCGGGAAGGAAAGGTTAACCAGGTGTTCCATTTGAAATCAAATTCTCAACCCCCGAGCTTAAAAGACATGTGTCTTACCAACTGGGCAACTGGGAAATTGATGCACATCCCCCTATAGAATTGGATATTTTCGTACAACGCACCCATAACCTATTTGAAAGCGCCGGCCCTGTCAGAAATGGATTGAATTAATTTAGTTCCAACGAAGTTTTTGTTCCTATCAGAGAGACCGAATGGCCGTCTGCCATTTTAGGGACTCCCATCTCGGCGTACTGTTTCGGGACTTAGTTTAATGGCGGTTCATTTGCAATAAACACCATACTTAATCGGACAGCAGTTATTAAACAGCCTTTGCTGATGTTTTTACTATGGTCAAAATAATATTTGAACTTGTAATGGAAAAAGGGGTGGTTTTTTTTTTCTCAGGCTATAATTATTTTCGTATAAACGTTATCTGAATTAATTTACTTTGTAACAAGTTTTTTTTTAATATTCTCTGTGAGTGGTCAGCCCTTTTTTTATTATAATTACTTAAAAAATAATTCCATTAAAAATTATGAATTCAAGAATTTTTGGTGTAATTACTGGTTCAAGCATAAAAAAATTACGCCCTACGTAAATACAACTACCCCGTTTCCTTGTTGAGGAAGGCAAAGCGAACAAAGCGCAAGACTTCCTATCACAACATACTTCTTTCACCACTTCCACATCCATACACCATCTCATACAGCTCCTACCATTTCTCGAAATTTTTACGTTTTTTTATTTCAAAATATTATTCACTTGCTCCAACAATACTTTCAGGGTATTATTTCACTCAATACGTCAGCTTCAAGTTTATAGTTTGCAAATATTTTCAATTCAGTAATTTTAAAGTTTTTTTTGGGTTGTTGCCGTGATCAGTTAACACAAATGATTGCAAGCGTATCAAAGGGGTTGCAACCTACATCTTAAGAACAAAGATAATAACCACAATTAAATATAATTCTATTCGGTAATGTTTTTTATTAGACGTCGCCCAAATAATTAAGGTTGTAAAAAAGCGCCTTCAAAACGTAGACTATGTTTTTTTTTAACATTATGTAAAACATTTCAAATTTGTAGAAAAGAGAATCGAAACCCTTCAAACTTATCTTAAAACACAAAAAAGGTTCTTATTAACAAAGAACTAATAAAAAAACGTACTTAAAGCATCCTAAAATCTAAAATTCACAAATATGTTACAATATAAAACACTTGAAAACACGTTTCAGTGAAATTTGCATTATGTGTTGTGTACATTTTTTTTTTTCAATTTTAAAAATGAGCACCAAAAGTAAAACAAAATGGTAAAGGTTGTACGTCATTCGAAAGAAAATTTTCTGTTCTACAAGATATTGTGTTTGCTTTTACATTACATATTTTATTTTATTTGATTACAAGCCTTCAAAATGGAATGTAAAATAGACGAATGTGAGCATTTTCGACACATCCTTCTGTTCGCGTTCAATCGAGGGAATAAAGCTGCCAAAGCTACTCGCGATATTTGCGAAGTGTACGGTGAAGATGCTATGAATGAAAGGACAGCTTGTCGATGGTTTTTGCATTTCAAAGACGGTAATTTCGACCTGAAAGATATGGAGCGTTCCGGACGACCAGTTCATAAAATCTTTGCTCTTGGTAAAGCTAACTGTTCTCTTAAATATGAAATGGTAGCTCCCTTTGGTAGATTTTGATCTCTAACATCACAAGAGAAATGAAAAAAAAAATGCGATTATACTGCAATAACTTCTAATATTACTCCAGAACTCATCTCGAAGAGCTCTCACAAGATTGCACTCTTAGCATAAAATTTTAAATTAAGTTATATTAAAAATTTTCCTGTTCCATAATCTTATGTGAACCTCTATGCATATGACCTGAATTGCAAATATCGATTTTAATAACTGGTTGGAATATAAGGTAGCGCCATTTTACTTGGTTTAAATTAAAATTCTCATATTTAATATAAATTTAAGCTTAGTTACTAAATAAACCAATATTGAACTATCATGCTTTTTGACGTTTTAAATTATACTTAAACTGTGATGATTTCGTTTTCTATTAGATATAGATTGACTTCCAATAGATGGAAAAATGCTTGTCTTCCAATCCGAGGTTAACGGGCTCGAATTCCATTGGTATTTATATAATAAGGTTCTTATCAGATTTTTACTTATTTATTTATAATATTTGTGTGGTGCAATACCTTCTTACAATAATTATAACCAAAAAAAAACAAGTAGTAAATATTTCAAACATAACAAAAGACAGAATATTATCCTTATTATCTTATGCAATTAATTTAATTCCATAGGGAATTAAAAAAAACTCCAAAAGTAATTCATCATAAATAAAATAATTCATCTCAAAATACTACACAATCATTTATCCTTTACTTTTCTTTTCGAATTCCTTCCTTAATTAGATATGTCTTTATTTCAACATATTTTAGGGACTTGTGTTTAGCATAGAAGGATGAGGTTGTTTGAATAAAAGTCGTCGAGATCGGAATAAGTAAAGAGAAAGTTTATTGAGAGCGTCTGTATTTATAATGTATAGAACGGCGCAGAACATGTCGCTGTCTCGCTTCGCCGGACACATGGTTATTGTTGCGCGTTCCATATACATTTCATACTACGGTCTGCAGGAGAGGAAAGAGATATGTTGGTGTCTCGCTCTCGCTGTTCGCTACTAGTGAGTTCAATGACCGCGCGGGCGACCTTCGCCAGGCGCCGTCTCGCACTGGCCACAGGTGAGTTCAATGACCGCGCGGACAAGGGTCGCCTTGGTGGGTTCAGTGACCGCACGCACGGTCGCTACAGTGCTCCCCCCTAAGGTATGGTCTCTTGTAGTGTGGGTGCGTGGAGGGCGTCTTTGGTCTTGTAGTGATACATTGTTTGAATTTTACTTTTTATGCATCATAAAACAGGGATTTATTTAAAATTTTCTTGTAACAAATATTTACTTAGAATGTCAGAATTAAATATTTTAGGGTACCAACGGGAATTGATTACAAAACCCTCGGGCTGGAAGAGAGATGTCTCAGCAGGTAGACAGGCTACGAATTTCATCAGCCACAACATTGCCGAGTGTTTTATCAGTACATTCGATTTTTTTTACCATTGCCTAAAGGATGAAGATTCCAGCGCATCCAAACGTCAGCCATCGTTTAAATCATCGTTCTCGTGGAGTTGATTTGATTTTTCTAGGGGTCGATAGTTTCAATTAAAAAATTTGGGGGTTGACGACAGCAAAAATAGACCTCTTACTACTGCTATTTGTTTGTTACTTCAAAATATGTATGATTCCAATATGTACCTAATTAAGAAGTAAAATAATTAAAAAAAAACTCTTTTTTGATAAAAACACATTACATACCAAACTTGTGAAATGACTAGGGGGTCGACGGTTTTAAAAGTTTTTGGTAAAGGGGTCTGCGGCTGAAAAAAGTTAGGGAACTCTTGGTTTAAACCAACTCAACATAACATCTTTGAAAATGATTTCGGACTAACAAATACGGATTTTTATTTTATTTTTACATGATTTTATATAACAATAAAATTCTTAGTTTATATATTTTTTATTTACATTATTAATACTATAGTTACTCTATATCAATTCATATTTTGTGGTCTTGTGTTATTTAATGGTTAAAACAATCGTAAATTATAAAACAGAAAATTTATTCCTCATATAAAAGCATTGTTGCTTCCTTAAAGGTTCATTTGAATAACACTAAATATTAAAATTTAATATCTAGCAGTAACATATGTTTCCTTGGTAACTAACATGGTTCCACATTTTGGACGGTCTCCAAGAATCCAGTTTATTTAGATTAAGTACCTTACACCCACTTCATATTAGGTTTCATATCTCAAAACACAAGAATTTTGTTTTTTTATGTGGATTTTTTTCATTAAAAAACAATAACTTTCGCCTATTCTCTACTTGTGTTACAGGATTTCTAAAGTTTTCTCTTATCAGTTTCAAAGACTCGTATTTCCAAATTACCCATTAAATGATAAAACATTTTATGTACGTATTTATGTCCGTGTGTAACACAATGTGTCAACACAAAGTCGGTTTAAAAGTTATTATTTAATTAGTGTCGTAGTTCGAAATCTTTTATTTTTCAAATATTATTTAGCAGCTTTCACTTCTAGATATGATCATAAGACTTATAAAAACAATTACAAATAATATATTTACTAAGAAGAAATTACTTTACTCTTGAACAGGAAACTATAAATATTTACTATACATGAAAAAGAAGTTTAAATAAATAAATAAATAATAGGTTTATTGATAGCAACATAGTATGTACAGATTATATTTAAATAACACTTCTAAAACACATAAATTGCAGATAATACATTAAATACAGAAGCTATCAAAAGGTCTGGGCTCATCTAATAACATCCCCTCGGCCAAGATACACCCCACCAATATAGGGCGAACCCAGCTACGGGGACACCAGATGTTTTTCAGCCCACACCCTAAAAAAGAAGTTTAAAGTAAGAAAGAAGATTCTATTCTTCCAACATTTATAAATCAATACTCAAGTATTAGATTCACATATAACTCTCTCTAACTTTATACTATTCCTATATTAATTAATTAATTTAGTTGTTAGTAAAGTTTTTTTATTAACAAGATTTACTTTGTTCTAAGTTTCTTTTCATTCAAATTGAAAATATTTAAAGATTTCAAATTTTCTTTCGGAAACGAATCTAACATCATTTTGCTAAAAATAACGTTCAAAAGTGACTTTTTAATAGTTTTTTTAGACGAAATTTTAGTCTAAAGCAAGAGTTCCCAAAGTGGTCGATATCGACCCCTAGGAGTCGATAGTTTCAATAAAAAAAAATTGAGGGTCGACAACAGCAAAAATATACCCCCTTACTACTGCTATTTGTTTGTTATTTCAAAATGCCTATAACTCCAATAGGTACCTAATTAAGAATATTTATACATATTGATTTCAAAAATGTCAAAAATAAAAAAAAAATCTGCTCATATTTTTTTGTTTGATTTTCGTCAGCACAGATTTCAAAATTAAATGTTGCACAAGATAATGACATAATCCGTAGTCCTTTTATCTTTTTAAATCCTTGATTACAAGTGATAAAAATAAAAAGTTTGATATCTAGTGAAATATTTAATATCGAGTACTGTACAAACTTATTACTTTGAGTAAGTAAAGTAAAATACTAGGAGGTCGAAAGTAAATGACTAGGAGGTCGACGGTTTTAAAAGTTTTTGGTAAAGAGGTCTGCGGCCGAAAAAAGTTTGAAAACTCTTGGTCTAAAGTAATGCAGACTTATTATAATAATAAAATCTTAACAAAAAATGGCTGCAAAAATTCAAGCAGATAGTAAAAAGGAAAGACAATCTTGTCGATCACAACGAACAAGCAACAAAATGACAAGCAAAGCGCCATATTAAAAAAAAAAATAACTTTCGTCATTATTGATAGATTATTAAGTCGTCGTTGCTGGACCTCGTAGTCGAGGATCCCGTCGCCATTCCAACGTCAATGCTGGGAAGGGAATCTGTGCCGTAGAGTTTTCGTCGCTTCGTTCTTTTTTTCGTTTCTTTAAGTAAACCGCTGCACACCAGGAAACTCACCGACCACACCAATGTACTGGGTCCGATGGCACACCTGAAGTGAGGCATGTTTTTCTTTTCCTATTTTTTATGAAATAATATGGCCGAAGTCATTGGTATTTTTATATCCCCAACTAATAAGCGGAAAAATGCCTGTGTCATTCGAGGGGAGTAGCACAGCGTGGAGCTCAAACAGGCGACCTTCCACACGGAAGTTCAGTACGTTACCACGCGACCATGCACCTCACTATTATTACTAGAAACTTTACAAGTACGTATAGTACCCGGCGGTAAGTAATCACATCGTTTGTAGAAATCGTCGTCGTCTCTGTCGCACAATGCGCTAACAGTCCGGTATCGTAGTCACGATGCGGTTAGCGCATCGTGCGACAGAGACGACGCTCTACAAACGATGTGTATTACTTATCGCGGGGTACTGTAATATTTCGACATATCCGGCTAACAGAAATAATTGAAAAAGCATAAAGTTATATTGCTAATTCTACTAAACAAGGAATCAAAATTGCATCAAAAGCTTTACTATTAAAAGATAATCACTTTATCTTTACCATAAAAGAGTTCGACTTATAACTTTACTGGCGTGTAAGTAACTAAGTGTTGATGCATTTTCACGCGCGTGATTTATTGTAAATCTTGAATACCGTGCATACTTCAATGGTTCTTAATCCGAAAGCTCGATCAATGTGGTTGAAGACAATGTTGTCTTCCAGTAACACTTTCAATATATCGGATTCATCAATCCAGATATGTTGAAAGAATACCATATGAATGAAAAGAAAAATTGTAGCCGAATTTACTTATTTTGGAAAACTTTCTCTTCATATATTAATAAAACCATACTATGTTTACCCTCATTCCAAAAATAATAAAGGGTTTTTCATACATAATAAGACAGTTTTTCATACATAATAAGACAGTTTTTCATACATAATAAGACAGTTTTTCATACATATAAAGACAGTTTTAATGGAAATTAAATTACTTGCGAACATTTTTTTAATGATCTACCGTTTTTTTTTTTAATTAAAGAAATGTTTGTTCGTACTAATTATTTCAGTGAATAAAATTGACAGTAGGAAGGGAAAAAAATACATTTAAAATAATAATAACTAAGCACACTACCTTAAGAATTTGCTAAGTATCCATTGTGATACTCCAGTTTTGATATCCGCCGAGACCCGCTATATTTATCTTCCTCTTATCTGGTTATTCTGTATTCATTTCTCCTTTTATTTTGATATCCGCCGAGACCCGCTATATTTATCTTCCTCTTAACTGGTTATTCTGTATTCATTTCTCCTTTTATTTTGATATCCGCCGAGACCCGCTATATTTATCTTCCTCTTATCTGGTTATTCTGTATTCATTTCTCCTTTTATTTTGATATCCGCCGAGACCCGCTATATTTATCTTCCTCTTATCTGGTTATTCTGTATTCATTTCTCCTTTTATTTTGATATCCGCCGAGACCCGCTATATTTATCTTCCTCTTATCTGGTTATTCTGTATTCATTTCTCATTTTATTTTGATATCCGCCGAGACCCGCTATATTTATCTTCCTCTTATCTGGTTATTCTGTATTCATTTCTCCTTTTATTTTTATTACTTTTATATCTTATTTCATCTGAATTAATTCATTGACGCTCTTGAGCTGTCTTTTGTTAATTAAAAATACAAAGCTCTTAACGTGATATTTTATTACAAAACTAGTATTAAAAGTCATATTTTTAGTGATTAAATTGAGAAGATGTCAATTTAACAAAGATAACTCTATTTTTTTTTCATTTGTTGTAGTATCGTTTGGTCAGTGTTATTGCATGGAGTGGAATCATGAACCCTCAAAGTTAGTAGTATGAACCGACTGAAAGCATTTAAAATGTGGATGCACCGGAGAACGCTACGGATACCTTGGACGGATATGGTCAACAGCACAAGGGTTCTTCAAAGAGCCAAAGTTGATAGAGAGTTGCTGACTAATATTAAAATCTGAAAGGTGTCCTACTTGGGTCATGTACTCAGAGGAGCAAAGTACAAATTACTGCACCTGATCATCCAAGGCAAAATAGAAGGCCGAAGAGGTGTTGGCAGGAGGCAAATCTCCTGGCTCCGCAATATACGTGATTGGACTGGCATAAGGGGCGTTGGAGATCTTTTTCGAGCTGCCGGGGACAAATATGCTTACTCTCAAGTGACATTCAACGTTGGGAGGACCTGACATGACACTGATAAGAAGAAGAAGAAGTGGTATTGATTTGACTTAAATGATGGCCGATGTTTTAATGACATTGCAGTATTCATCCCCCAGGAGGATGTAAAAAACATTCCCTAATATTGAGATATGTGAATGAAAACTGCAACGCCTTTAAAATGTCTGCCATATTTTAAGGTAATTCAACGCGATACTCGTAACTCAATAAAAAATTTAACTGTTGTAAAACAACTATGTCAATTTTCAAACGTATCGAACTCTTTTCAACTTTATAAGAAAAACAGATTTTTTCAGTAAAAAACAGTGTCCAGAAGTATTTCATGTTATCATGAAAGAAAATAGCAAAGAAAATCGACAGTCACACTTAATACCACATTTGCCCCAAAATTATGATTCTTTTATCTCAAAAAATAAAACACAATGGAGGAAAAAATTGCAACTTATAAAAAAAAGTTACAAATACGTGTATGCAAAATAACATGTTCCATGCTACAAACATACTGAAATAAACATTCCAAATTTGCATTTCAAACTTACATTATCGTTGAAACTTTTATTGAAGAAATATCAAAATATATAAGTTATTTATTGGGTGTTCTACGGTGGTTTGAAGAGGATCTTCATGAATAATATGGTTTAAGCGGTCCTTATCGAAGTCCACTGGTCGTCCGGAACGCTCCATGTCTTTCAGGTCGAAATTACCGTCTTTGAAATGCAAAAACTATCGACGAGCTGTCCTTTCATTCATAGCATCTTCACCGTACACTTCACAAATATCACGAGCAGCTTTATTCCCTCGATTGAACGCGAACAGAAGGAGGTGTCGAAAATGCTTACTTTTTTCTACTTGAAATTCCATTTTGAAGGCTTGTAATCAAATGGAATAATATTTGCGACGTAAAAGCAAACACAATATCTTGCAGAGCAGAAAATTTTCTTTCGAATGACGTATATCTTTACCATTTTGTTTTACTTTTGGTGCTCATTTTTAATTCGGAAAAAAACGGACACAACTTATGTCAACACCTAATATTTATGATCGACCATTCCACAGCTTTAACAAACGTTAGTTCTAATAATTTGTGTCTCGTTTTATTTTGTTCTTATTGTGGGGAAATAAAATGAATTAACAATCATAGTCTAAAACCAGCCCATAGTCTAAGAAAAACTTAATATTATTTTGAAATCAAATATTATGTTTTTAAGCAGTTTTTTTTAAAAGCACAATTGTGTTTTTTTATTTCTCATATTATATTTATTTAAGCCTACTTTCAAACTTACATTAAATTAGCGAACCTTCCCAAAATAACTTTAAAAAATGTATCATACATTTTTTTTTCAATTACAAGTATTCATCTTTTTACAAATTCGTTGTTCATGGTTTCATCTTTGTAATAACTTTCACTGTGAAAGTCAATTATTTAAATAAGCCCCCATGTAAGCGAGTTCAACCAAAGCCTAGCTTTAAGCTAGTTTAACTAAATCTTATATTTTTAATGAAAGAAAAATCGATGTTTTTTTTATGTATATTTGCATATTTAAGTGTGAATAATACATAACTATTAGGTTATTTTTTTAGAGTTACTCTTTTCTTCATGAGTATAAGATATTTTAATTCCAGTATATTTATTTATTTTCAAAATAAAACCACCTTGATACAGTGAAATATGGGTTGAATTTGAGTCGGAAATTACTGCCATGCCCGACTTTCCTGTTTTATCAACTACCGTTTGACTTCTGAATAGTCCAATTTCAACCGGATATTACATTTTCATTCGCAATTCCTACCCGGTACGCTTCCGTATTGGGCGTACATTTGAATGCAACTCTTGAATACAAAAAAAAATATAAATTGTTTTATTTCATGTTTCGATTGTATGAATTTTATTTAAAATATTTTCTGTATTTTTGTTTTGTTAAAATACCAATTTGTATTAACTTGCATGCACATAGAGGCCAATTATTTATTTAAAAAGCAGGTATCAAATATTTTTGTCGATTTGTTTAAAAGTGTACTTGATTTGTTTAAAAGTGTAGGGTACCCACGTCCCTAAAATATTGTCAACATGCAGGGTCAACGACCGATGAATCAACCTCTGGATATGTACAATTGTCACATACCAGAACGTCAACACTGTTTACACGCAAATAATATTTACATCGCATTCCAAGCTAGAAAGAGAACATATCACGCCGTCTCGCCGTTTCGACAATAAATATCCTACCCACTGTAGTCTACGCAGCGCTTGCGACCACCTCAACACGCGCAGAAGTGAGATCGATATATACCTCGGACGCATTCACGCGTCCCGTTCTGAAATTCTATATATACCTACTTATCGATGAATAAAAGCCCTTGTTATTATTCACTTGACCATTCATCGCTGTTTACTATTTATTGATTATTCACTCTCACTTCCCGCATTCCTGAATCGACATATTTTATTTTAAATACAAACAAATCAAAATCATCACGACGTATCAAATTAAGCATCCCGCTAAATTGATGACCCCGAACGAAGAGGAACACAGAATTCGACTAAAACGAATATAGTGATGTCAACATCAACATCATCAGCACGTCCTACTAGGACACACGCTAAAACGTCAATATTGGGGCATACTGCGTCTCGTTAAATCTAGAGATTGACCAAACAACTGAGTTGGCTCAAGTTGAGTTGCGTATGGTTGAAACTGCTAACAAGCTAAGTTCTATAGGTATCCAAAAAGGTCCTGATAATATACCAAGTATATAGACAGGCTGATAATAACTGGACGAAAAGACAGCTCGAATAAAGATCGCGACCCAGTTTGAATAATAGAGAAGTTTATCCAAAAGTGGTTGAACCCAGACTGATAGTGAAAGTACACTTGGATGTAAATCGATATGGTTTTTCCCAAATTAAATATTAAATTTACTTTAACAAGTCAATCCCTCGCAGATGAGTACTAACCCTTCCTGTCCTTTGATGTGTAACAAGTACACATTGCTTCTAAAAACTTTAATATCTCTATAAGTATAATGAATACTGGGTTCAAATTTTAGGTATTCTTCCGTAATACTCGAACATTAACACATTGAATGAAAAAATAATATTAACAATAATATAAATAGCACTTATCGGCCACATCAGAGATATTTTGTGAAAATTGGGAATAAATTCACCAATACAAACAAAAGTGTGCCAGTGTGAGACGTAGGCGTATTCATTCTAAAAAACCGCTAAGGGTGAGGAAGCAATGCTATTCACGTCTCACTCTCACTCTACTTCGGTATATGGGAACGCAAGAAATAGAATCTCAGTTCGCTAGCTTCTCTCACTTCAGTAGCTTTCGGGCAACCATTTGAGGTGGTCGTATTGTTCGTTTTGTGAACGTCGGTCGATGTTTTTTTTTTCATGTTTTCAGCAATTAAATTTCAATTATTATCACTTTTGACTTCAAATTTAATTAATTTAAGCGATTGGCTATGAATATTTCTATTTTTCCGATTTAAAATCGCTCATTTTTACACGTGTATTGAACACACAGCACCGGAACGCGAGAATTTTTTTAACACAGGAAGGGAAAGGTTAATGTCACTCCATTTTGTACACACTGAGATAGCTAAGAGTCTAATCCCACAGTGAAGACGCACTCTTTCAGGCGACATCCGGCGTCTCGGTGTTGGGCGTTCTTTTCATTTTATGCACTTATCTTTTTCTCAAAACTTTTTTACGCTCGAAATTTTCCTTCGATCAAAAAGTGTTACCCCTTCAGCCACAGTGCCTTCGCACTAGTCTTATTCCTTTGCCGCTGCAACCCAACTCTGTGTATATATACGAGTACCACACAGTGCAAAACTGGACTTGTAGCGTACCTACGTCCCCTAAATAAATAAATAATTGTCAAACATAATTTGTTGTTAAAATAAATTGTAAACATACAGGGTCAACGACCGATGAATCAAACTCTGAACTATCTACAATTGTCACATACTAGAAACGTCAACAATGTGTACTCACAAATAAATATCCTACCCGCTACACTAGTGCACGCGCAGGAGTGAGACAAAGTATATATCGCGAGCACATTCACTCACTACTATAAAATACCTACTTGTAGACAAATAAACATTATTATTATTCAACTGTCAAGACTTGTTATTATTTACCCGCTATTCACTCTCATTTTCGTTCGCATTCCTGAATATTTGTATTTCATTTTAAATACAAACATATCGAAATCATCACGACGACGTATCGAATTAAGCACCACGCTAAATTGATGACCCCGAACGAAGAGGAACACAGAATTCGACTAAAACGAATATAGCGATGTCAACATCAACATCATCAGCACGTCCTACTAGGACACACGCTAAATTGGTAACGAGCATCGCTACAGACTTAAGACCGTTTTTTTTATGAACCAGTTTTTTTTCCATAACTTAAGTTCAGATAATAATAAATGTTTGATAATTCGATTTTTGGCATTCTGACAATGTGTCCTGTCTATCGAAGTTGACGTCTAATTTTATCGTTGCTTGTATACTGGTTGTCTTAGATTTGTGAGCTCGTTCTACCATTTTATATTAAGGACATGATGCTAACATCCCTGATGAAACTTTACAGCATTTTTAATTCTCTCCTATTGATAATCAATTATGTTTTCTTCACGATGTTAAAGGATATACATATATTTGTGAAACATGAATTCCATGATAATCATGAATAAGCCCAAAGCTTTTTGGGTGTAGTTCTACTGTAGTACGTTCAAGATTCCTAGAACAACCTTTATTTGCGACAACTGAGTTCTAGGAATAATTTTCGTTACAAAAAATAAAATATGTTATGAATTGTGTAACATTAAAATATAGAACATGAAATATAGGAAATAGTACATTATCCAAATTTCAAAAATTCGTACATTGATTGTTGGGTATGTATAAGTTTTTCTCGTTACGAAATATCGGAATAGTCTCAATGAAAAGTAGGTATTTCAAGTTGCCAAGAAAGATATCAACTTGAACAGTGAACGCTGGTTATGTTCCTAAACCAAGAAAGAAGCTTTTGTTCGAATGGGGTAACACTAGGCGAATAACAATTTTAGCCTGTCGAACATTTTTATTTCTATTAGTTTTATAAAATCAGATATACTCGTATTTCCTTCATAAATCGATGGACTTTCCGTATTGTTAATTAATTGAGCTCGCAAATCCATAATAATTGCTAGGTTTTATGTGAGTAAAATATGATTACATGGATCGAATACTAAAAATACAATATATTTATCATCATACAGCATTATTAAATTGGTTTATTTTACTATAAGTAATTAGATTCATGACATAGAATTTAATTAAGTGCATGTTTTAAAATTATTACGACCTCCGTGACCTAGTTAGGTATAGGAGGTCGTAATAATTTTAAGTCGTAAATTATTACGACCTCCGTGACGCAGTTAAACAATCAATCAGAATGCAAATGGGCGTCTCCTTACCTGGTGTTTTCTGAGCACGTCTTGATGACCGTTGATTGTACTGAAGAGCACTTTCACTCTGTGAACTCTCCTACTTTATATGTATCTGTTCTAAATATAACAAGTGATATTCAATCGTCTAGTTTAATGAACAAATTTGATTTTCATCGAGCACGTTACGACACCATGAATGAACACTTGACACCATGAATGAACACATTTTATAGATATTGACGAAATTAATTAAAATGAGAAACTTAATGAACTCACAGAAAATTTTACTCCTGCGATCCGACTTTAGTATTATGAATTTCCAATTTTGTTCTAGTTATTTGAAAAAAAAATCACTCAAACAATATAAGCAATCGGGAACCTGGAATAGATTCGACATTTAGAAAAAAATTGAGAGCGCGATGCAAATTGATTTGTGCTAGGTGCTACAGTGAGCATTTCAATTAGTTGAAGGCGGCCATTTCATATAACATTTTTTTTTTAAGTTTTACAGTTCTTTGCGAGCAAACAAATCGATTTATTCTGCTGAAATGCACTTTGGGGAAAGATCAAAGACGAACTAGAAAGTTGTGGTTCTAAGGAAACATTCAATATTTTTATTGATTTTTTTAATGCATACGTTAATAATGGGGCAGACTACGGCTCGTTAAATTTAGAGATTTACCAACTGAGTTGGCTCAAATTAAATTGAGCATTGGTTGATGTTGACAAGCTGCATTCTATATACGAGTAGATATACAATAAAAACGGCCCTGATAATATACCTCGTGTCCAAAAGAGCTTTGTAATTACCATATTTATGCCTTTGCTCAAACTTTTAAATAAATCTCTGTCACTTAGCTCTAGATAAATGGAAATTGGAGTTTTAAAGACAATATTTAAGAATATGAATAGGCATGATGTATGTAATTATCGATCGATCTATTTCATATAATACCAAGGGTCTTCGAGAGTCTTTAGTCGGTTCGAATTTTTAGTGAACTACGGCTTTTAATAATGTCTAATCAGCATGGCTTCTCCCTGAAAAATCGCTATGAAGTTGTTACTTTACACAAATTACGTGGCAAATGCGTTGAATTATATTTTTCAAGTTGATCTATATGTATAAACTTGAGCAAGACCTTCGATAGGGTGGATCATCGAATTTTAATTTCTAAATTATTTAAATATATCATTAAGGATAGTTTTTGGGATGGCTTGAGTCGTATTTTTTTGTAAGGAGTCTTGCTATGAATATAAAATATGTACTGTCGACGAAAATCGATTCAACAAGCGATGTACCCCTAAAGATCTCACTAAAAACTTGTATTGTTTTGTCTGTTCGGCATTGGTATATTCACATGTGAACTCAATTCAATAGATTGTTGTTATGTTGTTTTTGCTTGTGATATTTAAAGCAATCCGTTGAATTGGTGAATGTTATGTTATTTAAAATTATCTCACTAAGTTATTTTCAGAGTATCAGAGTAAAAGACTGCACTTGAATACTAGTAAATGAAGGTAAATTTTTTCAAGACTTAAAATCTCATAAAATTTCATTATTCGATTGACTGCAATGGTTTGGATGCAGTTTCGATCGTTCGAGATCTAGGTGTTATATTTTATCATGGTTTTACTCTTTTTATCATATTTAGAAACATTATACAATGCATTCCAGTGCACTGGAGAGAGTCCAACTGAAGTTGTTTCGCCACGTCAATTTAAAAATTGGTCTGAATATCAATAAAATCAATCATAAGTTATTGTTATATTGCCTTCATTTGATAAGTTTTTCTGGTCGGTGATTTGTAGTGGACTCGATTGTATTTTTTAAGTCGTGAGTGGAATGATCGATTGTCTAAAATTCTTGGAATTATATTAACATACAATAGTATTCGAGTTCCAACAAGAATTATCAGACTGCAGGACCACTCATATGTGAGAATAAAAGAACGAATTGTTTTGCATTTTTTTCCTTGCTAAGACTACAAGGATCGGAAACAAGTTGACGGCAGTCTCGGTCATTTTGAATTAAGTTTCTTGAGATGTAAGAAGTACCTGAAAAGGCACTCTTTATAGGTTTATCTGAGCATTCCTTTCACTTTTAAAGAACTTTTTTTTGGATAGCTTTTTTTATCTTTTTTTGTAATTTTCCACCATTTTGAAAGATAATTTAGAAGTTACACCTGTCTGATTTCATCCTTTCTTTTTAGTTTATAAATTGTCTATTGTTTAATTGTTGTTTGGGTCAACTTATTTGAAGACTATAATAGTGGCTTCTTGAGAAATGGAGTTTTGTAGGATAATTTATTTCATCGTGCTTAGGGTATGCACATTTAGATTATTTATTTCTTTGCATTTATATTCCTCTTTTACAATAATGTAAAGAGTGACGCCTGGTTTGGCGCCGTGCGGGCTGTACGCCTTTGGATTGCCTCGTATTGGGTTGCTGGTATATAGTTTTAAACGTTTGTTTACGCTAGTTTTTTTGTCATTATTTTTGTTGTAATCGTTTAAAAAAAATTATATTCTGTTCATTTTTATTGTGTTGAATGCTCACTGATGTTAATTTTATTGTTGTTATTATTGATGTTATAAGGTGCATTGTACCATTTATGCATTATTAAATACACATGTCAATAATAGTGCGTTTGAATCTCGATTTCGAGTCTCTTTGAAATGAAATTGTTTTTTAAACGGCGATTTTAATCATTTGCATTTTACTATTATTATCCTAATTAAATGTAAGAGATTAACACATAGCAAAAAAACCCATTACATTTTACTGTATAAAACGAAAACTGTCTGTCTTTTTCAATACAAATATATATAATCACGTCATTTCTCTATCCGAGAAGGCCAAAAGGGTATAATGCCAAACTTTTATGTTGTTTATAGTTAAGGCATTAACGTTGAGAAGGTTTAAAGACATTGTAATGTATTTTTATCAAACACTGTTTATTCCACTTTTTCGTGACGGTGTAACCCTACCGGTTTCATGTCTTTCACCTCATCTTCAGGGGAGCACAAACAAGTCATGAAAGTGGTGAAAGCCTTGAAACAGATAGGGTTATACCGTCACAAAAAAGTGGAATAAACAGTGTTTGGTAAAAATAAATTACAATGCCAAACTTTTATATTGCAACTTAAATATTTCACATTTTTACATTTATAAATCTTTACACACAATTCAATCGAATACTTCGTTTTTTTTCGATTCCTTTTTTTTTTAAATAACATCTACTTTTTTGAATCAATTTTCTTAATCCTCTTTTATCGTGCTTTACTCTAGCTTTTTTATAGAGCAAAAAATGTACTAACAGTTGAGATTAAAAAAATCTAAAATTATATTTCAGCTGAAGAATTTTCGTGAAAAATTAAATAAAAATTGACCCGTGTAAAACAAAGTATAAAATGCATTACAAAGCGATTTGAATGTCTCGATAATCTGTCTTTAGATTACGCACAAAGGACCTTTCAAATATAAATGATAGTGTGTCAACCAAATGCTTGAAAAGGGTCTCGCTTTTTGCTAACAATCATTAAAATACCCTTCACACGAGCAAGTGTGCGCATCACGTGGCCTAACAAAACTTATTCCAAATTGTTATATTTTAGTACCCTTTGTTACTGAACCTTTGATAAATTGCTGTGCCTTTGAAAATTGAGATGATTTTATAGTGCGTTTAGAGTCTGTAATCTGTCTCCGTTTACTCCCTAGCGAACAATAAGTTATTTTCGCACAATCCCACTGTTCACACGCAATTATCTTGATTTTTGCAGAAATTTTAATTAATCTTTGGCCGAATATTTCGTATTTTAAAAAAGTAAATAAATGTGGTTGTCAAATTAAAAGTATTATTTAAAAAAATATTTGAGTTAGATGAATAAGATCACTCTGAGAAGATGTGGGCATGTAAAACGAATGAATGAAGAAAATCTCAAGAAATAAAAAATTTAGTACAAATGTGAATAGAAGGCGTCGTAAAAGAAGACAAAAGAAAGTATGGTTGGATGATGTGAATTATATTTTGAAAGAAACTTAAAAAATCTGAGAAATCATAAAAAAAATATGAGAAGGCGTATTGATGTAAAAGAGGCTTAATATGTGTGTATCGAGATAGAAAAGTCTGGTGCTCTGTCCTCTCTGCCTACCCCAATAGATGAGTGACGTGATGGTATATATGTATAATATATATGATTTTAGATCCATATTTATTGAAATTTAAGCGTTTTGGGAAAAAAATACGAATTTTTAAATTGTAGTCAATTTGATACAGATTACAAATTTATTTACTTTACATCCAAATTTGTTTACTTTACATTTAAATTTATTTACTTTACATCCAAATTTATTAACTGTACTCGTACATCCAAATTTATTTACTTTACATAAAAAATGTATTTACTATACATCCAAATTTATTTACTTTACATAACAAATTTATTTACTTTACATCCAAATTTGTAGAAAATATAATTTAAAGAATGTGGGAAAAAATAGTGTATGACAGAATATGGAATTGGGACATTAGAAAAGAATGTAAATTAGAAAAAGATGTAGTGCTTAAAATAAAAATATATCAATGATATGTTGCACACAGAAGGAATGAACAATGATATGTTACACATAGAAGGAATGAACAATATATTGCATATAGAAGGAACGAACAATAAATACACAAAAATAATCTGTAAAAGTAGTATAGACGGTACGAAAAGTTGGGTAAGAACAATAAAAACGTTACACGATCAAATTAATCTAATTCTGAAAGAGTAAGGAAGGAAAAGTCTTCTAATATGATGAGTATATATGCCGAGGTGTATGAAAGTGACAAAAGCGAAAAAAGTGTACCAAGGTATGATGAAGTGGATGTCTGTTCTTTCTGCCTACTTCAATAAGGATATGACGTGGTGGTTGTGATAATATTGTCATCCGAATTTTCTTATACTTTTTTCCAAATTTGAGATAGATTAGCAACAATTAAATTTTTTAATTCTAAAACAAATTTTTACCCTAAACCGTTAATTAAAGTAAAATATACCCTTTATAAATTTTCGTTGAATTTTTAAATTAATTTCAATTCTGAAAGCGGTCTCTGAAATTGTGTGACTGTTAACTGTTTAGTTCCACTCAGGCTAACTTTATAGTCAAGCGACACAAACCATTAACCGAAACTGAACTCTTTTTAATACCAGTGCACTTTGTTTGCATATCATACTTTATGTAAAAATATAACAACTTTTTTTAAATTCTGCTTCTACCGTCATACAAAAATTATATTAAATGCTACCTCACACATGTGAAACGTAGCCATAGTACAGAGTCGCTATTCCCGGGTTTACAATAAGTGCAGTGCTCGCAGGTGATCAAATATAGTGACATCGTATACATTTTATAATATTCTGAACTCTTTAAAAAAATAATTGTAAATTTGAAAAGCACTTTCCTTTTGCCCTAATTAATGTATTATTTTACAAAATAAATTTGAAGCACTCCTTACTACATCAGAAAAGGAGATTGAAGAATATAAAGAGTGTACAGATAGTTACCGCACCCATAAAATGGTCAGATAATATTAGAGTTAAAATTTGATACACTACACTCAGTAATCTGTCAACTACAATCGATACATGACGTGTTGTTTCGTTATATTCTGAAATATTAAAAATTTAATATTGTGCTGTTATTAAGTTGCTTTAAAAAATATTGAGGTATTTAATAGAGCGCTTGGTGTGCTAGAACTCCAAGAACTCAATCGGAGGGATAAATTAACTCTAAAATATTTAGTTGCAATTTTTAAGTTCATTTTTTAGACACATGTCGAAAAAAGCGTTCATTTCACTAACTTACTACTTTAGGCGTTTAACAGTTAGCGAGAAAAACTAATGGTTAAAAGTTTATATGACACCGTTTAGCGTCATATAAACTATTCATCGCCAGTTTCCATAACGCTAAACGGTACCATGTAAATGTATTCATTGGCGAGTAACGGCGATTTATTATTACTAAAGGGTCTTTCAAATTGAGTGTTTTTTTTAATTCCTGGATAAAACACAGATGGCGTCGCAAACTTGCCTGGATCTTGTGACATTTGAGAAGTGTAATGTATGACATTTATAAAAATGGAGTCATATACAATACAACAATGCGATCAAATTGAGAATCATTTAATGTATTGTAATCTCCGGAAACAGTGATGTTAATTGGCCACCAAGAGCATGTGATTTGACACTGTCGGACTATTTTTTCTGTTGTTACGTGAAAATCCAGGTCTATAAAAATGATTTCCAATCAATTCCTGAGGTGAAGGACGAAATCATTCGCGTCATTGGTGAGTTAGAACCGCAATTATGCCAAAATGTCATCGAAAATTTTGACAAAAGAGTGGTCATCTGTGGAGCTGCGAGAGGTGGACATTTGGCGGATATTGTTTTTTTTTTAAGTGTCATACATTATACTTTAATGAGCAATAAAAATTCTTTGAAATCAAAGCAAATCGTGTGTTTTATACAAGAATTAAAAAATATTGAATTTAAAAAACCCTTTATAATTTAAAAGACCCTTTATAATGAAATGTAAATGATTAAAACGATACATTTTTATTTTTTTCCTTTTTTAATAAGCATATGTGTATGTAATATTAGGTCCTTACATATGAAATTGGCGTTTTGCCGTACTGGCAACTTTGATCTCAAATATCTTCTCTTTGTTTAGGAATTCCAAATTAAAATTTATACAGCTATTTACTCAAGTATTTGTGTTTCGAAAATTATAATTCATTTGTTTTTTCCTCAATTGTTTTTTTTCTTTGCGTCACTCAGTTTACAAAATGGAAAACTTGAAATATCGCGTTATTTACGAGTACGAGTTCCACCGTGGCACCAGTGCTGCAGAAACGGCTCGAAGGATTAATGATGTGTATGGCGACGGTGCCGCAAAAGAAAACACAGTGCGTTTTTGGTTCCAACGTTTTCGTTCTGGAAATTTCGACCTGCCGAAAAAGCCCCGTGGACGGCCGGAGACCAAAGTTGATAATGAAGAATTGAAGGCTATTGTGGAAGCGGATCCATCGCAAACCACGTCCGAGTTAGCTGCAGGCTGCGGTGTTAGTGATAAAACTGTTTTAATCCACTTGAAGCAAATTGGGAAGGTGAAAAAGCTTGAAAGGTGGGTACCTCACGAATTGAGTGAAGCAAATCAACAAACGCGCGTTGACTGCTGCGTTGCATTACTCAACCGGCACAATAATGAAGGGATTTTGAATCGAATCATTACCTGTGATGAAAAGTGGATCCTGTATGATAATCGGAAGCGCTCATCGCAATGGCTGAACCCTGCCGAACCAACCAAACCATGCCCCAAGCGAAAATTGACTCCAAAAAAGTTACTTGTGAGCGTTTGGTGGACTAGTGCTGGTGTCGTTCACTACAGCTTTCTTAAATCTGGCCAGACGATTACGGCAGATGTCTATTGTCAGCAACTGCAAACCATGATGGAAAAGCTAGCTGCTAAACAACCGAGGCTGGTTAATCGCTCTAGGCCACTGCTGCTTCATGATAACGCTAGACCACACACTGCACAACAGACGGCTACCAAATTAGAAGAGCTTCAATTGGAATGTCTAAGACATCCACCGTACTCTCCGGACCTTGCCCCAACAGATTACTATTTTTTTCGAAATTTGGATAACTTCTTGCAAGGGAAAAAATTCAACTCCGATGGGGCAGTCCAAACCGACTTCAAAGATTTTATTGATTCCCGTCCGAATGGTTTTTTTAGTAAAGGGATCGATGAACTACCTATGAGATGGCAAAAGTGCATAGATAGCAATGGTACATACTTTGATTAAATAAATATATTATATGAAAAAAAAATCAACTTTATGTTCCTCCCAAACAAAACGCCAATATCATATGTAAGGACCTAATATTAATATTGATAAAAAAAATTATGTTGACATTTTTTTGCTAATAGATGTAATCTTTTTTTTTGACACACAGGCGGCACAATTCCTATCGACTGTCATATCGCATGATAAAGGTGAACCAACGAAATAACTACCGGCCACGTTAGTCCCATAACTAATTCAAAACACACTACATTATCCAGTTCGTGAGCCGGAGATAGCGGGGCGGCTATCCACCATCCCACATTACATTTTTCAAATGAGATAAAGGGTAATTTTTCCCTTTTATAGTCGAAACGTTCCCTTAGTATATCAAAAACTCTTTTAAAATGTTAATTAAACTTCCAGTTTCTTCGGTTAAAAAAATCTTTCTCTTTTTCCTGTTGCTAAAAAAAACATTCGTGAAATAAATGGATAAGAGCTTTTAACTTTTTAGGAGAAATACAAAGAAAAAACTTTTCAAGAATACATTTTCGTTAACACGTTGATTCAGTAACAAAAGTACGTGGTAGACTTACGTTTCTGTTTTCTTTGATACAATGATTATCATTAATTGAGATGTCCAGAAAAGTTCGAATTAAATGTTTCTTTTGATATATTAAACCTCAAATTACAACCCAAAATAACTTTTATTATTTATTTTCATAGTAAAGCTAACGTCAGTAAAATAATATATCAAAATATCAAAGAAAACAAACCCTCTAAATATTACTTAGAAAGTCGGTGAGTTTTTAAATCAAGAAAAAAATTATGATATTTTAAGCACATACTAGTAATAAGATGTTTTTATAATAATAAAGACTTCTTCAAATTATTATGAAGGAAAGCAAATAATTTTGTTTTTGTAACCGTTGTGATTTTTGTAACCATTGTGTTTTTTTTGTATTTTTTCTTATTAATTTATTTATTTAACACTTTTATTGCAATACAATCTGGCGGGCTTATTGCCAGGCGGCAATCTCTTCCAACCAACCAGACAAAAGTAAATGAAGCAAGTTACGTGGTCGCATAAATCATTCAAATGACTATCCATCCCCACGAAATCCATAAACATATACGTGAGAACATGCCCACAAACCCCACAAAGACGGACAATCACCCGAACACTATTTTTCATATAAAGTGAGATATCATCAATCAAAAGGAAAGGAAAGGATGGTGGAGAGGAAAGGAAAAGAAAAATCAGGAATGAAACACGTTATTTTACTGACTAGAAACCATTATGAAGGAAAACAAATATTTTTTGGCTACCAAATTGTTCATTTTAACAACAAAACCACATTTCCCCAGAGCATTGATATCAGTAAAAGTTAAATAACTACACTTTATTAACCTTTCCCTTCCTGTGCTAAAAAATCCGCCCATTCCGGTGCTGTGTATTCAATATGCATCAATACACGTGTAAAAATGAGCGATTTAAAATCGGAAAAATAAGAATATTTACAGCCAATCGCTTAAATTAATTAAATTTTAAGTCAAAAGTGATATTTATTGAAATTTAATTGCTGAAAACATGAAAAAAACATCGGACGACCTTCACAAAACGGGTGAAGAGACCTCCTCAAACGAAAGCGGGTTGGCTACTAAACGAGAGAAGCGACCGAACTAAGATTCTATTTTTTGCGTTCCCATATACCGAAGTAGAGTGAGAGTGAGACTTGAATAGCGTTGCTTCCTCACCCATACGCATTTTAAGAATGAATTTACCTACATCACACACTGGCACACATTTGATTGTATTGGTGAATTTATTCCCGATTTTCACAAAATATCTCTGATGTAGCCGATATGTGCTAATTATATTATTGTTAATATTATGTTTTCATTCAATGCGTAAATGTATTATGGAGGAATACCTTAAATCTGAACCCAGTATTAATTATTCGAGTATTTTTAGAGATATCAATTTTTTTAGAAGCAATGTGTATTAGTTACACATCACAGGACAGGATGGGTTAAATATGTTACGCTAAATGTAATAATTCTAATCTTCTGCAAAAAGCGATTACTCGGAGTTAACCTCGAACATACAATTTTATGTATGTGTGTATGTCTTGCGGTGAGAGTTAAATTTTCTTCTTCAGAATATGAATTATGTCAAGTCGAGCATATTAAGTTTCGAAAATTTAAACCATCCTAATTCTTCGAAAATGACTAGTGATTATGTAATTCACAAAGCAAATGGTGCATTAAGAAAAACCTAGATATTATTTTTTGTTACGCTGAATAATTATGAATCCTACAAAAAAAAGTTCAACAGAATTCACAAACTTTTTATATTTTTCCACACCAAACGTATGAACAAAAAGGTAGTCAGTGGAAAAATTTAATATATGTTCAGTAAATAAACAACAAACATATCCAGTGAATGAACAACAAAAATGTCTAGTGGATGAGTTAAAAAGGTATTTATTTAAAGAACAAGAAAATAGTCCAATGAATGGACAAGAAAAATATCCTGTAGATAAATAAGAAATGTATCCAAGGGATGAACAAGAGAGGTATCCAATGATTGAGGAAAAAAAATTGAGTGGATGAATATAAAAGAATTTATTAGATGAACAAGTAAGCTTTCTAATGAATTAAAAAAATATATACAGGTGATCAACAATAAAAGTATCCAACTGATGAATAAACAAGGTATCCAGTGGATGAATAAGAAAGATATCCAGTGGATGAATAAAAAATCAATCCAGTGAATAAACAACTAAAAGATATCCAGTAGATCAAAAAGAAAAGTTTTCCAGTGGATGAACATTAACGGTATGGGTATACATTAAATGAATAGTGCGAGACTCTCGCGCGGTAGAAGTGAAACTTCTTAGCTCCTAGGAAAAGTTGATTTTATGTGTTAGCGATTTTTTTTAAGGATTAGGAAATGGTTATGTAGAATTTAATTCAAGAAAATAAATCTTAATTAAACAAAAAAATATTTTATTTTTAATAAAAAAATAATAATAATTTTAATAATGAATAATAATTTTAAAAATAATATAATATTAAATTTATGTTTTTTAATATTAAATAAATTAATATTTTTATGTTATTATTAAATATTAAATTAATTATTTTTAAATAATTATTTAATTATTTATTTATAATTATATTATTAAGAATATTATTATAATATACTAATAATTAATTATATTATAATTAATTATAATATAATAATAATATAATTATTAATATTATAACATATTTATATTATTATAATTATATATTAAATATAAATCATATATTAAAAAAATATTAAAATTAATATTGAATAAAATATAATAATTTAATATGAAATTAATAATTATTAAATATATTAATATAAAAATAATATATAACAAAAAATATCATTTTTTAAATTTTTGATAATAAATAATATTAATTTTAATAATAAATAATAATTTTTATTTTATTAATAATATAATACACTTAATAATATTAAAATAATATTAATAATAAATAATTGTTAATATTAAAATAATTTATTAAGAAATAAAATATTTAATAATAATATAATCCACCGTTTCACTTTTCGTGACGTTCCGGCCAATTTGCCCTATAGCGCCTATAGAAGTTTCACTTCAAAATCATCTACTGAATAAATGGGAAAGTTATCCAGTAAATGATCAAGAAAGGTATCTAAAGGTAGAATAAAAAATATTAATAGTCACGTTTCATTTAGGAATATTCAAATACTTAAATGATTAATACCTCTCTCGTATTATTTCATATTAAATTATTGAACCTTTTTTAAATATTTCTCGAATGGCTTTATCGAAAGAATATTGTCATTCCAAATCAGCGGTATTAGATTTTGAAATAACCGGGAATTTTCAGCATGAAGTTTTTCCCAAGTAACCGAGCAGCATATGGCGGAGTCCCCCTTCTGGGAGTGTTCCTGTGTAACTGCAGATAGTTCTGCCAAGCACTAACACTCCCCGCGTAACGGCTCTTGGCATAAGGAAATCTTCAAATGCAAACTTCACGGAGTAATAATATGTTTGTTTCGACTGTCCATTATATCAGATTTCACGTGACTTGGACAACTTAAAAGAATAAAGAGGAGATAATATTCTTCCCGGAATTAAATTATCAAATAGTAGTAAAGTAGTAGTAAAGCTATGTAACTTATAAATAGTATAAGTTACATAGCTTTATCATGTACTGGGTCTGACATCTACTTTTTTTCTATTATTTAACTCTGCTTACATATTAATGTTAAATTTTATTTGTGGTTATTTCTTCAATCTTTTGTATCAACTATAACAATTAACCTTTGAAATACAATAAAAATAAATTAAATTATCATAAAAATTTCACAACGCATTTGAGACATTATTTTTTTTTTTAAAATTAACATTGGATGAAAAGTGAGAAAGTGATATGTGTAAGATGAAAAATAATTAAAAGTAGATGACAAATGTAGAAAGAGATAGATCAAAGGTGGTAACAGATAACAGATGTAATGTAACAAGATTTAACAGGCAGCGGCGGCTGATCTAGAGGTGCGTTGTTGCGCTGAACCGGAGAAATAATTCGCAATAATTAAATTATATAATATATTCGCAAATATTACTTTAAAAAATGTTAAATATTAGTATAGATTAAATATGTAAAAGAATGCTAATAAAATATAAAATAAATCCTTTCAAATTGATCGGCCAAGTTTGCCAATACTACCGGAGCGACCTCCAGTACGCACCGGACGGAAACACAAATTCATATAGGGCAGACAAACACATGCAGTAAACCGTGAGACAGCGATATTTCATATTCGTTCAGCGTCTTGAGGTGCGTTGGTGCTCAGCGCACCAATGCACCTCGAGACCAGCCGCCGCTGGTAACAGGTGTAAATTGAGAATATGTGACAGGTGTGAGAAGACATTATGTTACAGGGGTCTTAGCAAAAATAATAAATTAGGTCACAGGGTATATTTTGTTATATGTTCCAATCACGTTACTTAATAAGTATAACATACTCGTACATCGTTGAGTTAAAAAGTTAACGATGGTTAAGACTTTCGATACATAATTGCATCTGCCCAACATTTTTCGAAAAGTTTTCAATCATTTTTAGGTTGTGTTCTTTTAAAAAGGCGTTATTGTTTTAAAAAAAATTGAGTATGAAAATTAATGATGTTTACACGTGACAGCTTAACCCGGAAAATTATTGAAAATATATATCTTTTTTTTATATTTAGGAATTTTATTGAAAATGTATATCTTGCCTTTAGCTTCAATCCAATCTCATTTAAGTTCGATCCTAAAAACATAATGTTTCACACGATTAACAATATATTAGGTCCTTACATATGAAATTGGCGTTTTGCCGTACTGGCAACTTTGATCTCAAATATCTTCTCTTTGGTTAAGAATTCCAAATTAAAATTTATACAGCTATTTACTCAAGTATTTGTGTTTCGAAAATTATAATTCATTTGTTTCTTCCTCAAGTGTTTTTTTTCTTTGCGTCACTCAGTTTACAAAATGGAAAACTTGAAATATCGCGTTATTTACGAGTACGAGTTCCACCGTGGCACCAGTGCTGCAGAAACGGCTCGAAGGATTAATGATGTGTATGGCGACGGTGCCGCAAAAGAAAACACAGTGCGTTTTTGGTTCCAACGTTTTCGTTCTGGAAATTTCGACCTGCAGAAAAAGCCCCGTGGACGGCCGGAGACCAAAGTTGATAATGAAGAATTGAAGGCTATTGTGGAAGCGGATCCATCGCAAACCACGTCCGAGTTAGCTGCAGGCTGCGGTGTTAGTGATAAAACTGTTTTAATCCACTTGAAGCAAATTGGGAAGGTGAAAAAGCTTGAAAGGTGGGTACCTCACGAATTGAGTGAAGCAAATCAACAAACGCGCGTTGACTGCTGCGTTGCATTACTCAACCGGCACAATAATGAAGGGATTTTGAATCGAATCATTACCTGTGATAAAAAGTGGATCCTGTATGATAATCGGAAGCGCTCATCGCAATGGCTGAACCCTGCCGAACCAGCCAAACCATGCCCCAAGCGAAAATTGACTCCAAAAAAGTTACTTGTGAGCGTTTGGTGGACTAGTGCTGGTGTCGTTCACTACAGCTTTCTTAAATCTGGCCAGACGATTACGGCAGATGTCTATTGTCAGCAACTGCAAACCATGATGGAAAAGCTAGCTGCTAAACAACCGAGGCTGGTTAATCGCTCTAGGCCACTGCTGCTTCATGATAACGCTAGACCACACACTGCACAACAGACGGCTACCAAATTAGAAGAGCTTCAATTGGAATGTCTAAGACATCCACCGTACTCTCCGGACCTTGCCCCAACAGATTACTATTTTTTTCGAAATTTGGATAACTTCTTGCAAGGGAAAAAATTCAACTCCGATGGGGCAGTCCAAACCGTCTTCAAAGATTTTATTGATTCCCGTCCGAATGGTTTTTTTAGTAAAGGGATCGATGAACTACCTATGAGATGGCAAAAGTGCATAGATAGCAATGGTACATACTTTGATTAAATAAATATATTATATTAAAAAAAATTCAACTTTATGTTCCTCCCAAACAAAACGCCAATTTCATATGTAAGGACCTAATATTACAATGTATATGTTATAACGAAACAAAAGCTCATTCCATGCCACAGTTTTCAAGTCATTCAGTTTTAAGTGTGTCATAATCCACTGTTCTAAAACTTTAATACAGTGTTTGCACTTCTGCCATTCATTTGAAACCAAAACTGCCGTAAACCCAAAGTATGCCTGTAAGCCATTTCTTGGTGCATTTCGCTTTTTAAAGTAGTTGCGAATTCTCAAGTGAACCGCTGCACAGAGTACGCTGCACCTCATAATATCCTGAGAAATTTGCGATATGACAGCTCTCCATTACATAACTTACTATTTGAAATAAAGAGAACGAATGAATTTTTCAGTGAAATACTGCAATTTATCTCGTTTGTACATATGTATATACGAGTACCACCACGCCGTTTCCCTATTGAGGTAAGCAGAGTACAGAGCTCCAAATTATTCTATCATGACACAGTCTCTTTTCCTTCTTTACATCCAAACATCTCCTGAAACTGCTCTTTCTGTTTTTTTATACTGCTAATCATTATTTATTTCAAAATTTTATTCACTTGGTCCAACCATACTTTTCTTGACCGTCTTCTACCATGAGATGAAGACGTTATCTGACTTTTTCAGGGTTGGGCAGTCAAAATTTTAAATACTTGAGATAAATCATCATGACAAAAACGCACCAGGTAAGGTAACGACTAACGGGCAACAGTTCCAAGGATTTTTGAAGATTAAATATTGATTCCTGGAGTAAAAAAGGGTTTTTAGCTTTCCACTTACATTTGAAACACATTCAACAAATCTTTATTAAATTAACCAACGGATATGGCAAATCTAGATAATCAGGTTGTGTTCTCCTTGGTATTTTAAATAAGTGCAAATTTCCAGTTAATTTTACTTTAAAGAAAAACTTCTTGTATTTATAATAAATAAATGTCTTGTTAATAGTTAAGGCATGAACGATGTGGAGGTTTACAGACATTGTAATTTATTTTTATCAAACACTTTTTATTCCACTTTTTTGTAACGGTATAACCCTACCGGTTTCAAGGCTATCACCTCATCTTCGGGGAAGCATCTTCAGTCTTGTTTATGCCCCACTGAAGATGAGGTGAAAGCTTTGAAACCAGTAGAGTTATACCATTGCAAAAAAGTGGAATAAAAAGTGTTTGATAAAATAAATTACAATGTCTTTAAGCCTCCACAGTACTAATGCCTTAACTATAAATAATATATAAAATTAATATTTTAATTTAAATTCAGTGCGATCTCACCACCGTCCACGCTGCTATGGGGAAGAAAATAATTGCCCGTCTAGCGCGATCTACAATATAAGGGAAATATTTTTTTATGTTTTATGACTGCGACGTTACGCGGTAACCAAGAAGGGATTGCTTTGGGCAGATTTGAGAGTTCTGGACTCAATTTCAGATAGTACCTAATAAAAGAAGATTTAAAAAAAACGTAACGAAGTCTTCTTTGTTGTTTATAAATGCTCCGTCACGAAGACATGAAAAAAGAACTTTTCCTCCAGTAGCGACGCACCTTATTTTAAAAAGAATAGTTGCGACGAGGAAAACCAGGTTCAACGTCTCGGGAGAAGAAAAGTGACTCGCAGCAGTAGTAAATATATTGAGCCTTGAAACCGGTAGGGTTATACCGTTACAAAAAAGTGGAATAAACAGTGTTTGATAAAAATAAATTACACAACAAAATAAATGTCTTATAAAACACTTTTTTTATGTCATCTTAAGCGCACATTGTTTGATTTTGTTAAATACAGTTAATAAGCGCGACTTAATAATTCATCGAAGATTTCGTCTTTAGCTTTGTGATATTCAATATAAGAACATTGTGTAGTATTCGATGTTCATTTCCTCGAGTAATATTTATATTGGATCAATATTTGTCTATCTAAAAGTGTTAGTGATATGGATGGCGTGAGGAACTTTAGGAAGCACTTGATTACACTCCTTTTGGGAAAGTTATCAAAATGTATGATCATATATGAACACTACACAAATACACTACACTCCACCTAAAGCCGAATGTGTTACTATCACATATCTTAAGATTTATAAGGGTTTCTTTGTGTATATCCTTGGTTAGCTGTTGATATTTCCTTGGTATTTTTTTATCTTTCTTTACCAAATATGTTTTCCTAAACATATACATTCACATGTATTTTTTTTACATATATTTGTAGAAATGTTTTTTTGCTTTATGGTTGTGTGCGATGTATTGTGGGATGAATGTTTTTGTCTGTCTGGAGTGATGAAGTGTGAGTAGTTTGATTTCGCGTGATGTATACATATGTAATTGAGTGTCACTGTTGATGAGAATGTGCAACGGGGTTTTAAATAATCTAAAATCGGAAAGAAGTACCGATTTATTTTTTGATGCTATATGTCCTCAGTGAGATACAGGCAAAAGCCTAGTTTACTGGAGACACGTCAAATGAAAGGCAACAAACCCAGATCCATTAAAATTGTGTCCGAATGAAATTACAGTACCCGGTGGTAAGTAATACACATCGGGCTTGAGAAAGAGACTGTCGGACATAATCGGCTAAGTTCGGCTTTGTAGAGCGTCGTCTCTGTCATTCATACACGTGTTCCGTCGCGATTTGTCAGTCGTTGACAGAGTTGCGACAATGACGACGCTCTACAAAGCCGAAGCTAGCCGATTATGGCCGACAGCCTCTTTCTTAAGCCCGATGTTTATTACTTACTGCCGGGTACTGCGCCTGTTATTTTTCCCCCAATTATGTTTATTTCTTGTCATGTGTAAAATTAATAAATAAATAAAATTTTAAAAATAAAGTTCCTAATTTGAAAGCTGCGGCCACCACCCTCATCGTTATACCCAACTTGTTATTTTTTTGTAATATTTTTAATATGTCAATATTAGTAAGTTCGAATCCGAGTTTAGGTGCCATTGAGGAAATCCAGCTCTCTTAACGAAGCTATAAAATTGTAATTTTTTTAATAATAACAAATAATAAATAAATTTATTATTACTATAAAACTATCAATCCCCGCGATACGTATTTCAACCCCTAACTATCTTCAAGTGGAACGATTCCTGTTTGTTACGAGAACAATGATAAAATCCAACTTGTGTCACGTTTCGTTGAATATGTGTGTGGTCTATTGACCCCAGAAAATTTTAAGGGTAGTTTAACCTTTTACCCTTTTTAGTCGTTTGTTACACCTTAATTTTTGTTTACGGCTTTACTGTCTATAATGATTCTATATAAAATTATAAGAAAAAAAAGTGATAAACAATGCAAAAGTTTTGAAATTTCATTTTTGCTTGTGGTTTAATGTTACTCCAACGTTTCTTAATCCGCCTGTTTGACTTTTGTAATGTCTGAAAAAATTTAACTCTACTTTCTGTAAAATATTATTTATTTCATTAGTATGGTTTGTAAATTCAGAGACACCCTCGAATAGGGGTTTGAAACACGTGTCGCGGGGATTAATGTAATTTGTGTAACAGTAAAGTAATTTATTATTTAATATGCTTCTAAATTAATTCAAGTTGAGCGAAGCCTTAAAGTAAAATTTGAACCCGAATTTCAATAACAAATAACTAATCTATCAGCCGATTTACCATGAATGCTGCATGTAATATTTAAGTAAATATCCTAAAAATGATGACCAAATAATACCGCAAAATGACAAGGTCATTAAGGATCTATAATAAATTAGTATTCGTAGCCACAGCATCTGAAAATTCAATTTTATGAAAGTAATATTATATTTACTAATTATTTACCTAAAATTAATTGATTTTTTCATAATTTATAGTCTAAGTATATAATTAACTTGTTTATAATGCATAAGAATTTATCTATATTTTTTCTATGTTGTTTATAGTTAAGGCATTAACGTTGCGGAGGTTTAAAGACATTGTAATTTATTTTTATCAACCACTGTTTATTCCACTTTTTTGAAACGGTATAACCCTACCAGTTTCAAAATGATGATGCCCAATTAATTCAAATTGAAAGAAGGTAAATGATGATGTCAAATTCTTACATATCAGTAGTAACGGAAATAAATTGGACAGATTAGAGGCCCTAGAAATTTCTAAGTCAGTACATCGATCCGAACATCTGGTAAATACATATATCCCAAAAATTCCTCCGCTTCTGGCCAAAATCGTCCCATGCCTCTCTTACCCCTCAGTCCCAAACCCAAATGTCACCAACCGTTGAAGCGTGTATATCGGTGCCAATTCGAACAGAATTTAGTCTTGTTTGTGCTCCCCTGAAGATGAGGTGAAAACCTTGAAACCGGTAGGGTTATACCGTTTCAAAAAAGTGGAATAAACAGTGTTTGATAAAAATAAATTACAATGTCTTTTTTCATTAATGCATGTGAATTATAACTAGATTTAAATTCGAAATTATATGATAATTTTTATATAAAAAGCATTTCTGCTTAATATATTTTTTGGGTGCATAAAATAGTTTAGATGTGTTTTATTAAGTTTATTAAATAATTGATTTTTATTTGAATTTGATTTTCGGTTTTTGGTACAATTCATAATTGAATTTAAAAAAATGGTAAAGACGGCGACCGTTAGCAAATAAATTTGTCAAATTTAGAGTGTTTTTCATTACTTTGAAAATTAAACGAATACAGTAGAGATGAAACATTACCAAATTGTGACTCCTTTAAGTATCCTGGGTCACTTATCCATAGCGATGGAGGATGTGCAGCAGATGTAACACATAGAATTAGTGTGGGAGGGATAAACTTTAGATCAGTGACGGAAGTTCTATGTGATCCGAAAATGCCAGTAAAGTTAAAAGGAAAAGTATACCAAACGATTGTCAGACCCGCACTCCTCTATGGCTCCGAATGCTGGACGATGCATAACTCTTTCTCCAGGCTACTAGAAACTGCTGAAATGCACATGCCAAGATAGTCAACTGGTGTGTCCCTAAGAGGCAAAATAAAAAGCTCACGCATTCGTGGAAGCCTAGGTGTTACACTCATCAACAGTAAGATGGAGGAGAGGCAGATGGATAGAGATGGTATGGGCATGTTGGATGCAGAGCACCCTATCACATCGTAAACCAGGCAATCTCCATGGATCTTCCTCGAATAACAACCAGAGGAAGACCAAAGAATTCATGGGTGGTGCAAAAAGATAACCTGATACAGAGGCACGGCTTGGGGGGTGTAGTCCGTGACAGAAGAGCATAAAACCTGAGGACGAGGAGAGCTGACCCCAACAGTCTTCGCAGACAATGAGTTGAGATGGATCCAGGGAGAAGAAGAAGTGGAGATGTGTGCACTAAGGAAAATTAGTGGAATGTTAATATGTGTAAGGTTTGAATAAATGTAGTAGAGGCGAAAGTTTTGTGTTAAAAAAATGCGAAGATCTGTTATCTCTGCCTATCTCGCAAGAGACATGACCTGATGAAATGTGTCTATATGTATGTGTTAGCGATTGTATAAAATTCACAAAATGATAAATATCTATCATCAGTACATACATACCATTTCGCCATCTAACTGACGAGATAGACAGAGATGACACAGTAAAGGCTTTCCTCTCTTGATGCACATCCTTCGCCTCATCAACATTCATATGCCTTCTCGTACAACCCCTACGATTTCTCTGACTTTTTATATTTCCTTCTTTCAAAATATGATTCCCTTGATCCAACCATACTTTGTTTGGTCTTGATCTCTCACGCCTTCCCATTGGCAATATATATACATATTTGTTTTTTTAGTCTTTCTTAATTCATTTATTCCACATGCCCAAACTATATCGGAGTTATCTTCTTCTTCATCTTACTTAAAACACCAGCCTTATGTTTCCATTCATCCCACATAACTTTAATCTGTATTCTTTCGTACATTGTCACCCCAATAATTAGTATTCTTGCACGCATTTCTACAGCATTTGTTTTTCCACGTCCATTTTTCACTCCCATACAACAAATTTAGCACCACTAAACTGTTATCGACTATCACCTTAGCAGATTTGGAAACTACCTAATTCGAGTATATATGTTTTAGTGCCCTACTGACTTCGTTTCATATCGCTATCCGCTATTTAATATTTCTCTTGTCTCTTCATTATACTCGTATCTGTCATTAGAACATTATCAACAACGATTTGAAAAATATTGAAGAATTATTCCTCTAGTCAAAGATAGAATTTCATTGAAAATAAAAAGTCAAGCTGTTTGATGTTTTTCCTTTCTCCCTGATATTCGTTTAACCCTTCTGCAACATAAATCTCACGAGCCAAGTGCGTGTGCTCAAACTAACTGTATTCTTGACTGTCGTAAGAAAATAGATTGGACTCTTAGTACCAAACATTCGCCTCGATAGATATCAAATCAGGGACGGGCATCGTAACTTTTCAATTGGTCGAGCTTTATGCAACTCAATCAACTTAAGTATAGACGATCCATGTTATTTTTGAACCGATGGTGTGACTCAGAAGACGACCGACATTCGAAGATGTCATAGCATTCATCTGCAGGGCGGAATCTGAGAACATGTATTTAACCTTTTCCTTCCTGTGCTAAAAAATTCCGCCCGTTCCGGTGATGTGTATTCAATACACATTAAAATCGGAAAAATAAGAATATTCATAGCCAATTGCTTAAATTAATTAAATTTGAAGTCAAAAGTGATAATAATTGAAATTTAATTGCTGAAAACATGAAAAAAAAATCGGCTGACGTTCACCAAACGGGCAAACATACCACCTCAAATGGATGCCCGCGAGCTACTGAAGCGAGCGAACTGAGATTCTATTTCTTGCGTACCCATATACCGAAGTAGAGTAAGAATGATATGTGAATAGCGTTGCTTCCTCACCAATAGCGGTGTTTAGAATGAATATACTTACGTCACACACTGGCACACGTTTGATTATATTGTGAATTTATTCCCGATTATCACAAAATATCTCTGATGTGGCCGATAAGTGCTAATTTTTTTTTTTCATTCAATGAGTAAATGTATATATATATATATATATATATATAT